>JAVRKA010000181.1:400000-401462 GCA_034508555.1 Venustoraphidia nigricollis | reverse complement strand
ATGAAAACTTAATTAAAAATATACAAATAGGTCAATAATTAAATAAAATTTATTTTAAAATATTTATAAAACATATTTAAATGAGTTTTATTACTGAAATGTGAGGGTCAATAACTAGGCTCAATTTTAAATGTATGTCGCAGTTGTTGACCCTGCAATTCTAACCTACTACAAGCTAGGTTATTTATCACAAAGGTTTTTTGTCACTTGTTCATAAAATGTAAAGATAGTAATATTTATTGAAAGATAAAGCTTTGAAGAAACGAAAAGCTAAGGAAAAGGTACCGACAGTTTATACATCTGATTCGTGGTTAAAATATCATGACGGCAAAGAAGCAAAGAAACGAAAATTAGAAGAAGAAAACGAATTGAAAAAAAACGAAAAGGTCAAAAATAAAGCATCAAGGAGTCAGAAAAAATGTTTAAAAGAGAAATTGATAAAACGTAACACAAAGTTGTTGACCCTGCAATTCTAACCTACTACAAGCTAGGTTATTTATCACAAAGGTTTTTTGTCACTTGTTCATAAAATGTAAAGATAGTAATATTTATTGAAAGATAAAGCTTTGAAGAAACGAAAAGCTAAGGAAAAGGTACCGACAGTTTATACATCTGATTCGTGGTTAAAATATCATGACGGCAAAGAAGCAAAGAAACGAAAATTAGAAGAAGAAAAAGAATTGAAAAAAACCGAAAGGTCCAAAAATAAAGCCATCAAGGAGTCAGAAAAAATGTTTAAAAGAGAAAAATTTGAAGAAAAAAAGAAACAAAAAGCTCTGAAAGTAAAAAAAAAGTCCAAGTAATTTAAATAATTGATTTTAATTGTTTCGTTTGCGTCCTATTTTATTACATGACTTGAATTATTTATACGTTAAATTTTAAAGAACTGTATTTTTTTTAGAATCAATATTTTTTTTTAAATTTATTTATCTTAATAATAATTTCAGTTTATTTAAACTTAAGCACTTCATAACCTAATCATGATTGAATTTGAGGGTCAGAAATTGGGCTACTGTCAGGGTCAGAAACTGGATCACTGAATGTCAATTTTTAAAACGTCAATTTAAAATATAAATTAAATTCAAATAATTATTTTATGCACATTACTTTATTTTAAAAGTCCTAAACTAATGGATGAAATTATTATTTTTTCATTCAGTTAAGTTTTATAATAATTATTGTAGTTTAACCTCGACCTTCACTCTAAGAAGGTCAGAAACTGGGCCCTTGACCTTAATGTCGTTTCGTCTATCAGTCTTGAGTTGTTCAAGCCGTTGAGAAAACGTGGAAACGACTTTTCAATTATCGCCGAAAATTCAGTTTTTTTCAAAGACGCCTTGGGAAAATGGCGATTTTTGTGAGAAATTTATAATATCGTTAATATGTTTTCAACGGCCTAGACAGCTAAAGACTGATATACAAAACGACATATTTAATTAGATAATGCGGTCTAGTCTGCGCT
>JAVRKA010000181.1:392500-395000 GCA_034508555.1 Venustoraphidia nigricollis | reverse complement strand
AGTTGCATATTGCCGCTTCCATGTTATAGACTCCGTTTTCTTCCATAATTCCGAATCTCTGCAAGTCTCTAATATCCTCATATGCTGTGCAGTTGCACAACACATGCTCCCAATCTTCGGTTCCGTTACCACAATGACAATGGTCATCGTCAGCCAAGTTTCTGCTCTTCAGGAATTCCGCTAGACTACCGTGACCTGTCAACAAGAATGTTAAGTATAACCCCGGATGAAACCACTCCGAAGATTTGGCGAAACGGACATCTTTTATAAATCTATACGTCACTCTGCCATTCGATGAAGCATCCCATCGAGTCTGCCACTGTTCATTCAGCCTTTCCTCAAGCAACTTTTTGATTTCGTTTCTGCCGTATGTTGCCACCTCTTCTGATGTTACCAAGTCTCCTACTTCTAAGGCTAGGCCTTTCCTCAGTTTGTACAGTACCGACCTCCTTACCACTTCAAGGTCCCATGGTATTTCGCCCATCAGTACTTGCATTGCTTCTGTGGAAACAGTTCTGCAAACGTTAAGGCTGGCATACATCACAATTCTCTGACAGCGATTGATCAAGTCCTTCCCGTACGCAAACCTCATAGCTTCTCTCCACACAGGACTTGCATACATAGCCGCTGCCATGAGTAAACCTTTGTAGAGTATCCGCATAGTGTGTCTGTTGAGCCCCCATTCTTTACGCAGAATTCTTCGAAACCAACCAGTCATCATCGTTACCTTCCTCTTGATCTCTATTATGTGGGGTCTGAAATTCATTCTTTCGCCGATTGTTATACCTAGGTATTTCGTAGTTGTGACACATCTTAGATTTTTGTCACCTATTTTTATGATCGGCGGTCTGTTCAAAGGTCTGCCTTTAAGCTGCATGACACACGTTTTTGTTGTTGATATCTCAACACCGGCCATTTGTCCCCAAGCTGTTACAAGCCTCATCCTTCTCGTGCCCATATCTTCTAAGTTCCTTCTTGAATTCTCCTTCACGAGGAGCATGAGATCATCCGAGTAGATAGGGACAGCGGGAATCTCGTTAATCCATTCATGCGCGTCACTAATTAGATGACGAGGCATTTGGCTACCTTAAGAGAGTCATAGTTACTCCCGCCGTTTACCCGCGCTTGCTTGAATTTCTTCACGTTGACATTCAGAGCACTGGGCAGAAATCACATTGCGTCAACACCCGCTAGGGCCATCGCAATGCTTTGTTTTAATTAGACAGTCGGATTCCCCTAGTCCGTGCCAGTTCTGAGCTGACCGTTGAATGGCGGCCGAAGAGGACGACGCGCGCGTCGCCGGCACGCGCCGTTGCCGACGCGATAAACCGAACGACAGACCGCTGCGAAGCCTCGCAGCAAGGAAGTTCCGCGGGAGGCCAAGGCACGGGACCGAGCTCGGATCCGACCGGCGCACGACGCACGGCGCTCAGACCGCACGAACAGCACCGCGCCGCTAAACCGACCGCACGCACAGGCAGCGCACACGACGCGCGCGCCGCGGCACACACGCACGACGCAGAACGTCGAAACGCGCGCACACACGACACGACAAACGCCGCGACGTCACCCGGTGCAACGAGACGGCCGCAACGCGGACAGTCGCGCGGCGATACGCCGCACCGCACCGTTTCACCTCGCCCAGGCCCGGCACGTTAGCCAAGACCCGCTTCCCGACCAAGCCCGACACACCTCGGCCCTCAGAGCCAATCCTTATCCCGAAGTTACGGATCCAATTTGCCGACTTCCCTTACCTACATTAGTCTATCGACTAGAGGCTCTTCACCTTGGAGACCTGCTGCGGATATGGGTACGAACCGGCGCGACACCTCCACGTGGCCCTCACCTGGATTTTCAAGGTCCGAGGGGAAGATCCGGACACCGCCGCAACTGCGGTGCTCTTCGCGTTCCAAACCATATCTCCCTGCTAGAGGATTCCATGGAACTCGAACGCTCATGCAGAAAAGAAAACTCTTCCCGGATCTCCCGACGGCGTCTCCAGGTCATTTTGGGTTGCCCCGACGAACTCTCTTGCGAGGGCCCGACTTATTAACGGTTCCGCTGCCGGGTTCCGGAATAGGAACCGGATTCCCTTTCGCCCGACGGGTGTAAAATATATGCACAAAAAAAAATAGATATAGAGAGAGAATTGAGATGGAGAGAGCGCGATTGTGAAACACAATTATATAGAAAATATCACAACACACGCAGCGCACAACACGACTCGAACAAAACGACGACTCTGCGCGTTCGTCACACAGTAGTCGCGTGCACATTTTGTGCGCGAATATCTCGTTTATTTATATATAATATTTCTTTATCGTCTCTTCTCTCCTCTCCTCTCCACACATATATCAACATCGTTTTTATATTTTCATAAAAAACACACCACATCAACATCGGTTTTCACCTAGGGCTTAGGATCGACTGACTCGTGTGCAACGGCTGTTCACACGAAACCCTTCTCCACGTCAGTCCTCCAGGGCCTCGCTGGAGTATT
>JAVRKA010000181.1:380000-385000 GCA_034508555.1 Venustoraphidia nigricollis | reverse complement strand
AGTGTATCCTGACGCCAACAATAACGAATATTATTAGTGCCAGTAACACGCGGACAAGCTGTGGTTGTGTTTTTGGATTTGCTTTATATAAAAACGAATCCGATTTTGATTTATAGTTCTCGTCCCTTAACATCTAACAACAGACTGCAGAAGAAAGAGAGAGAGACTTGACATTATTCTCAAAATAATACCGCTGCTGCACGGCTCATTCGAGCGCAAAGTCATCACGACACAACACACACACAGTATTGCAGAAACAAGCGCGCCGACCGAAATCTAACACGCAGAGCAACACATATATTGTATGTACACGGTCGACACTATGACACTACACACAGACCATGAGCCGTGGCACCGCGCCTCCGCCAACCGTTGCGATACAAGACCTCCTTGATTGGCGAGACGCGACGCGTTGATCAGTTCACTCGAGCGCACACACATTCATCATACCTACCCACGAACACAATATGACATTGCAGGCCGCGCGCGCCGAATAGGCAAAACTAGCAGCCGCAAATAAACACAAGGTCCGACGATACGAGACAGTACGACAATCGCAATGAACCGAACACACGTCTACATATTATGCGGTGAAGTCTTAGACATCTAGACATGACACAGATACAAGTGCAGCGTTGCCGCCGCGGTCCGACCTGCTCAGCGAGTCCACCTTCAACAGCTTACAGAATGTGACCTGTACCAGTACCTACAACATGGGTACGGTGAGTGCTGTTACTCCACTGTATCACAGTGGTAGCGGACATCTCCCGTATTTAAGCGATACCTTGAAAACGGCTCGGGAACCTCTTCACCTTTTAGCCCCTGGAGTACATATATGATCGGCAAGGTCGACGGCTGTGCGCCCGTCGGACGTACGATTCTGACGGTGTACGAATTTAAACAAGATATGAATAATAGGTATACCTATGTATAAAAATTTATTATATTATGTGTCTGGTGAGGCATATTGTAAAATTTTTTTTTTTTTTTTTTTACAATGCGCGAAGCACCAGATCCACTATGCACGCTACGCAATGATTTTATCAAAGCGCTACGCAATGATTTTATCAAAGCGCTACGCACGATTTTAACAAAAGCGCTACGCACCATTATTATCAAAACGCGCTACGCACCGATTTTATCAAAGCGCTAAGCACGATTTTAACAAAAGCGCTACGCACCATTTTTTATCAAAAGCGCTACGCACCGATTTTGTAAAAG
The DNA here is from genome assembly GCA_034508555.1 of Venustoraphidia nigricollis. Classification (NCBI taxonomy): domain Eukaryota; kingdom Metazoa; phylum Arthropoda; class Insecta; order Raphidioptera; family Raphidiidae; genus Venustoraphidia; species Venustoraphidia nigricollis. The sequence goes on along the minus strand of JAVRKA010000181.1, from coordinate 383,779 downwards.
CGCTACGCACCGTGTTTATGAAAGCGCTACGCACCGATTTTATAAAAGCGCTACGCATCAAGTTTATGAAAGTGCTACGCACCAGTGTTAACAAAGCGCTACGCACCGATGTTATCAAAGCGCTACGCACGATTTTAACAAAAGCGCTACGCACCATTTTTTATCAAAAGCGCTACGCACCGATTTTGTAAAAGCGCTACGCACCGTGTTTATGAAAGCGCTACGCACCGATTTTATAAAAGCGCTACGCATCAAGTTTATGAAAGTGCTACGCACCAGTGTTAACAAAGCGCTACGCACCGATGTTATCAAAGCGCTACGCACGATTTTAACAAAAGCGCTACGCGCGATTTTTTTCAAAAGCGCTACGCACCGATTTTATCAAAGCGCTACGCACGGATTTTTAAAAGGCCGCCCGGCGCAAACTGGGCCGTATTATCTAATTATTACTAATGTCGTTTCGTATATCAGTCTTAAGTTGTTCAAGCCGTAGAAAACATGAAAACGACTTTTCAATTATTGCCGAAAATTCAATTTTTTCAAAGACGCCTTGGGAAAATGGCGATTTTTGTGAGAAATTTAAAAAATCGTTAGTATCTTTTCAACGGCCTAGACAGCTTAAAGTTGATACAAAACGATTAATTTAAATAGATAATTTGACCTAGTGAGAAAAAAATTAAAAATAATTAATGTAAAGCGGTACGCATCGATTTTATGAAAGCGCTACGCACCGAGTTTATGAAAGCGCTACGCACCGAGTTTATGAAAGCGCTACGCATCGAGTTTATGAAAGCGCTACGCACCGAGTTTATGAAAGCGCTACGCACCGAGTTTATGAAAGCGCTACGCACCGAGTTTATGAAAGCGCTACGCACGATTTTAACAAAAGCGCTACGCACCGATTTGGTGAATGCGCTACGCGCGTTTTTTTAAAAGGCCGCCCAGCGCAAATTGGGCCGTATTATCTAATTATTACTAATGTAAAAGACCCAGTTATTGACCCTGGCCCAGTTTCTGACCTTTTCAACTTATTTCTGAACTAATTAAAAAACTATACATTTAATGTGAAAATAAATTTTTTCTCAATTTAAATCAATTTATTTTGTGTCTAATTATTGTCAATTAAAAAAATGTAAAATATTATATTAACTTAATAAAGAAAATTTTTTAAACCAAAAGTGACTGTGAGAGCCATTTTTTAGCTTTAGTCTAAACAGTTTACGTTAGGAGGTACGACAATTGAGTTTGTGCACTAATTATCATGTAAGTATGAAAACTTAATTAAAAATATACAAATAGGTCAATAATTAAATAAAATTTATTTTAAAATATTTATAAAACATATTAAAATGAGTTTTATTACTGAAATGTGAGGGTCAATAACTAGGCTCAATTTTAAATGTATGTCGCAGTTGTTGACCCTGCAATTCTAACCTACTACAAGCTAGGTTATTTATCACAAAGGTTTTTTGTCACTTGTTCATAAAATGTAAAGATAGTAATATTTATTGAAAGATAAAGCTTTGAAGAAACGAAAAGCTAAGGAAAAGGTACCGACAGTTTATACATCTGATTCGTGGTTAAAATATCATGACGGCAAAGAAGCAAAGAAACGAAAATTAGAAGAAGAAAAAGAATTGAAAAAAACCGAAAGGTCCAAAAATAAAGCCATCAAGGAGTCAGAAAAAATGTTTAAAAGAGAAAAATTTGAAGAAAAAAAGAAACAAAAAGCTCTGAAAGTAAAAAAAAAGTCCAAGTAATTTAAATAATTGATTTTAATTGTTTCGTTTGCGTCCTATTTTATTACATGACTTGAATTATTTATACGTTAAATTTTAAAGAACTGTATTTTTTTTAGAATCAATATTTTTTTTTAAATTTATTTATCTTAATAATAATTTCAGTTTATTTAAACTTAAGCACTTCATAACCTAATCATGATTGAATTTGAGGGTCAGAAATTGGGCTACTGTCAGGGTCAGAAACTGGATCACTGAATGTCAATTTTTAAAACGTCAATTTAAAATATAAATTAAATTCAAATAATTATTTTATGCACATTACTTTATTTTAAAAGTCCTAAACTAATGGATGAAATTATTATTTTTTCATTCAGTTAAGTTTTATAATAATTATTGTAGTTTAACCTCGACCTTCACTCTAAGAAGGTCAGAAACTGGGCCCTTGACCTTAATGTCGTTTCGTCTATCAGTCTTGAGTTGTTCAAGCCGTTGAGAAAACGTGGAAACGACTTTTCAATTATCGCCGAAAATTCAGTTTTTTTCAAAGACGCCTTGGGAAAATGGCGATTTTTGTGAGAAATTTATAATATCGTTAATATGTTTTCAACGGCCTAGACAGCTAAAGACTGATATACAAAACGACATATTTAATTAGATAATGCGGTCTAGTCTGCGCTGGGCGGCCTTTTTTGTACAAAAAATATTTAAGGCACTAGGCGTAGATATTTTTAGTGCAAAAATGGAAAATCTCTTGGATTCTTTTAATATTCGGTACAGTTATAGAAAACGACACGCTGAATTCAACGGGCCCATCCGTTGCGTTCTAACACTCACCGTAACGAGGTTGATGCCCTTCGAACTGATTCACCGATATCTCTGTAATATCAATCGAATACTGACAGAAAACGACATTCTAAATTCAATGACCGCAATCGGAGATCTATATTTATTGCCGTTTCCGAGACTGAGCCATTCAGAGAATCTGTGGAATAAAACTTTTATGATTTATACTTTAATTAATGCAATACAAATACAATAACAATACAATAAAGTACAACGCAATATAATACAATACAATACAAATACAATACAATACAATATAATACAATACAAAATACAAAAAAAGTTTTTTATCGTTATCTTTACAATTGAAAATCTAGCGTGGGCCGATCCCGGCGGCACTGCAATGCCGGTTCAACCCGCGACAGAGGTGGAGCAAGCCCCGAACTCTCCGCCGTTTCCCAAAAATCAGTTTAATATACTGGTTCCGCAATGCGGAACGTATCAGATATTAAGCTGATAAGAACAGATACTACACTTTGATCTTAGCCAATCGGCCGAGAAGCGATGCCCTTACAAACAAATTTAGTAAATAATGTACGAAAAGAAGAGCCGTCAACATACCGACAGTACACGTATAAGAATAAAAAAATATTTTTTTTTTCTATCGTATATCTTTCTTCTATACTCACTAATTCGGGAACAAAGCATGACGAAAATCTAGTTATTGAACGAAATTAATATATGGACACGTAAATAGTAGAACCGTTAGTCCGTTTAAATAATAAAACACTACAAAAAATAACTCACCGCTACTCCTATCCAAAGGAGCAGCCACGGCCACCTGTTCAACAGCACCCATCGCCCTCACTCGAAATCGCCCGCCGCACCATAACTAAAGTCACTCACCGCTCCCTAACCAAAGCGCTCACCCTCAAATAATTCCAGCCATACCTACCCACCACCATATCAGCGCCACACCACCATCGCCTTCCCAACCGTTAATATTTATGCATTTTCGGTAATTTGTATGTAATTTCGGTAATTTTTAAAACGAACCCCTACCTCAACCCCGAATAACGCCGAACCCAACGAACCCCGACCCCAACGGACACCGACCCCAACTGACCCCGACCCCAACGGACCCCGACCCCAACGGACCCCGACCCCAACGGACCCCGAACCCAACGAACCTCTCAAAATGTAAAAACACACCCCAAAAGGTAATTACATATCCGAAAATGTAAAAACAAACCC
>JAVRKA010000181.1:362500-367500 GCA_034508555.1 Venustoraphidia nigricollis | reverse complement strand
TCTACATATTATGCGGTGAAGTCTTAGACATCTAGACATGACACAGATACAAGTGCAGCGTTGCCGCCGCGGTCCGACCTGCTCAGCGAGTCCACCTTCAACAGCTTACAGAATGTGACCTGTACCAGTACCTACAACATGGGTACGGTGAGTGCTGTTACTCCACTGTATCACAGTGGTAGCGGACATCTCCCGTATTTAAGCGATACCTTGAAAACGGCTCGGGAACCTCTTCACCTTTTAGCCCCTGGAGTACATATATGATCGGCAAGGTCGACGGCTGTGCGCCCGTCGGACGTACGATTCTGACGGTGTACGAATTTAAACAAGATATGAATAATAGGTATACCTATGTATAAAAATTTATTATATTATGTGTCTGGTGAGGCATATTGTAAAATTTTTTTTTTTTTTTTTTTACAATGCGCGAAGCACCAGATCCACTATGCACGCTACGCAATGATTTTATCAAAGCGCTACGCAATGATTTTATCAAAGCGCTACGCACGATTTTAACAAAAGCGCTACGCACCATTATTATCAAAACGCGCTACGCACCGATTTTATCAAAGCGCTAAGCACGATTTTAACAAAAGCGCTACGCACCATTTTTTATCAAAAGCGCTACGCACCGATTTTGTAAAAGCGCTACGCACCGTGTTTATGAAAGCGCTACGCACCGATTTTATAAAAGCGCTACGCATCAAGTTTATGAAAGTGCTACGCACCAGTGTTAACAAAGCGCTACGCACCGATGTTATCAAAGCGCTACGCACGATTTTAACAAAAGCGCTACGCACCATTTTTTATCAAAAGCGCTACGCACCGATTTTGTAAAAGCGCTACGCACCGTGTTTATGAAAGCGCTACGCACCGATTTTATAAAAGCGCTACGCATCAAGTTTATGAAAGTGCTACGCACCAGTGTTAACAAAGCGCTACGCACCGATGTTATCAAAGCGCTACGCACGATTTTAACAAAAGCGCTACGCGCGATTTTTTTCAAAAGCGCTACGCACCGATTTTATCAAAGCGCTACGCACGGATTTTTAAAAGGCCGCCCGGCGCAAACTGGGCCGTATTATCTAATTATTACTAATGTCGTTTCGTATATCAGTCTTAAGTTGTTCAAGCCGTAGAAAACATGAAAACGACAATTTTTTAATTATTGCCGAAAATTCAATTTTTTCAAAGACGCCTTGGGAAAATGGCGATTTTTGTGAGAAATTTAAAAAATCGTTAGTATCTTTTCAACGGCCTAGACAGCTTAAAGTTGATACAAAACGATTAATTTAAATAGATAATTTGACCTAGTGAGAAAAAAATTAAAAATAATTAATGTAAAGCGGTACGCATCGATTTTATGAAAGCGCTACGCACCGAGTTTATGAAAGCGCTACGCACCGAGTTTATGAAAGCGCTACGCATCGAGTTTATGAAAGCGCTACGCACCGAGTTTATGAAAGCGCTACGCACCGAGTTTATGAAAGCGCTACGCACCGAGTTTATGAAAGCGCTACGCACGATTTTAACAAAAGCGCTACGCACCGATTTGGTGAATGCGCTACGCGCGTTTTTTTAAAAGGCCGCCCAGCGCAAATTGGGCCGTATTATCTAATTATTACTAATGTAAAAGACCCAGTTATTGACCCTGGCCCAGTTTCTGACCTTTTCAACTTATTTCTGAACTAATTAAAAAACTATACATTTAATGTGAAAATAAATTTTTTCTCAATTTAAATCAATTTATTTTGTGTCTAATTATTGTCAATTAAAAAAATGTAAAATATTATATTAACTTAATAAAGAAAATTTTTTAAACCAAAAGTGACTGTGAGAGCCATTTTTTAGCTTTAGTCTAAACAGTTTACGTTAGGAGGTACGACAATTGAGTTTGTGCACTAATTATCATGTAAGTATGAAAACTTAATTAAAAATATACAAATAGGTCAATAATTAAATAAAATTTATTTTAAAATATTTATAAAACATATTAAAATGAGTTTTATTACTGAAATGTGAGGGTCAATAACTAGGCTCAATTTTAAATGTATGTCGCAGTTGTTGACCCTGCAATTCTAACCTACTACAAGCTAGGTTATTTATCACAAAGGTTTTTTGTCACTTGTTCATAAAATGTAAAGATAGTAATATTTATTGAAAGATAAAGCTTTGAAGAAACGAAAAGCTAAGGAAAAGGTACCGACAGTTTATACATCTGATTCGTGGTTAAAATATCATGACGGCAAAGAAGCAAAGAAACGAAAATTAGAAGAAGAAAAAGAATTGAAAAAAACCGAAAGGTCCAAAAATAAAGCCATCAAGGAGTCAGAAAAAATGTTTAAAAGAGAAAAATTTGAAGAAAAAAAGAAACAAAAAGCTCTGAAAGTAAAAAAAAAGTCCAAGTAATTTAAATAATTGATTTTAATTGTTTCGTTTGCGTCCTATTTTATTACATGACTTGAATTATTTATACGTTAAATTTTAAAGAACTGTATTTTTTTTAGAATCAATATTTTTTTTTAAATTTATTTATCTTAATAATAATTTCAGTTTATTTAAACTTAAGCACTTCATAACCTAATCATGATTGAATTTGAGGGTCAGAAATTGGGCTACTGTCAGGGTCAGAAACTGGATCACTGAATGTCAATTTTTAAAACGTCAATTTAAAATATAAATTAAATTCAAATAATTATTTTATGCACATTACTTTATTTTAAAAGTCCTAAACTAATGGATGAAATTATTATTTTTTCATTCAGTTAAGTTTTATAATAATTATTGTAGTTTAACCTCGACCTTCACTCTAAGAAGGTCAGAAACTGGGCCCTTGACCTTAATGTCGTTTCGTCTATCAGTCTTGAGTTGTTCAAGCCGTTGAGAAAACGTGGAAACGACTTTTCAATTATCGCCGAAAATTCAGTTTTTTTCAAAGACGCCTTGGGAAAATGGCGATTTTTGTGAGAAATTTATAATATCGTTAATATGTTTTCAACGGCCTAGACAGCTAAAGACTGATATACAAAACGACATATTTAATTAGATAATGCGGTCTAGTCTGCGCTGGGCGGCCTTTTTTGTACAAAAAATATTTAAGGCACTAGGCGTAGATATTTTTAGTGCAAAAATGGAAAATCTCTTGGATTCTTTTAATATTCGGTACAGTTATAGAAAACGACACGCTGAATTCAACGGGCCCATCCGTTGCGTTCTAACACTCACCGTAACGAGGTTGATGCCCTTCGAACTGATTCACCGATATCTCTGTAATATCAATCGAATACTGACAGAAAACGACATTCTAAATTCAATGACCGCAATCGGAGATCTATATTTATTGCCGTTTCCGAGACTGAGCCATTCAGAGAATCTGTGGAATAAAACTTTTATGATTTATACTTTAATTAATGCAATACAAATACAATAACAATACAATAAAGTACAACGCAATATAATACAATACAATACAAATACAATACAATACAATATAATACAATACAAAATACAAAAAAAGTTTTTTATCGTTATCTTTACAATTGAAAATCTAGCGTGGGCCGATCCCGGCGGCACTGCAATGCCGGTTCAACCCGCGACAGAGGTGGAGCAAGCCCCGAACTCTCCGCCGTTTCCCAAAAATCAGTTTAATATACTGGTTCCGCAATGCGGAACGTATCAGATATTAAGCTGATAAGAACAGATACTACACTTTGATCTTAGCCAATCGGCCGAGAAGCGATGCCCTTACAAACAAATTTAGTAAATAATGTACGAAAAGAAGAGCCGTCAACATACCGACAGTACACGTATAAGAATAAAAAAATATTTTTTTTTTCTATCGTATATCTTTCTTCTATACTCACTAATTCGGGAACAAAGCATGACGAAAATCTAGTTATTGAACGAAATTAATATATGGACACGTAAATAGTAGAACCGTTAGTCCGTTTAAATAATAAAACACTACAAAAAATAACTCACCGCTACTCCTATCCAAAGGAGCAGCCACGGCCACCTGTTCAACAGCACCCATCGCCCTCACTCGAAATCGCCCGCCGCACCATAACTAAAGTCACTCACCGCTCCCTAACCAAAGCGCTCACCCTCAAATAATTCCAGCCATACCTACCCACCACCATATCAGCGCCACACCACCATCGCCTTCCCAACCGTTAATATTTATGCATTTTCGGTAATTTGTATGTAATTTCGGTAATTTTTAAAACGAACCCCTACCTCAACCCCGAATAACGCCGAACCCAACGAACCCCGACCCCAACGGACACCGACCCCAACTGACCCCGACCCCAACGGACCCCGACCCCAACGGACCCCGACCCCAACGGACCCCGAACCCAACGAACCTCTCAAAATGTAAAAACACACCCCAAAAGGTAATTACATATCCGAAAATGTAAAAACAAACCCGAGAACGTATAAACAAACCCGAAAATGTAAAAACAAACCCGAAAATGTAAAAACAAACACGAAAATGTAAAAACAAACACGAAAATGTAAAAACAAACACGAAAATGTAAAAACAAACCCGAAGGAAATGTGTAAAAATGAACGTAGACCCCGGGTCTGTCGACGAACCCAAAAAAATAATGTACATTTGGAGAAGTTGAAAACGTGTAAATGAGTTGAGGAAAAAAATCGAAATTGTCTTCGACTGTAAAATAATGAATGTTGATTAACTACGTAGGTACACATAATATATAAACTCGATTACCGACCGTAATTAAAAAACTAATTTTGTTTTTTTCCAAAACTTTGCATCCTCAAAAGGCGGCGCCACTGCTGACAAAAGCGCTACGCACGAACATTTTCGTTGGACAAGCGTGATGTGACGAGTCGGCAGAGGTTTTGCTGCCGCAAAGCGGCAGTAGTACGCAAATTGCTCAACAACACCGACGAAGCAGGCTGTGCAATGCGCGCAGCACACAGCAGTCGCGAAGCGGCTCTAGTGGCAAAAAGCACATTGGAGCTGCGAAGAGGCT